>PISX010001906.1:0-23619 GCA_004024625.1 Mellivora capensis | reverse complement strand
ACTTTCGTTTCCTTTGCCTTTGGAGACATGTCTTGAAAGAAGTTGCTGTGGCCAATGTCGAAGAGGTTACTGCCCATGTTCTCCTCTAGGATTCTGATAGATTCCTGCCTCATGTTGAGGTCTTTTATCCATTTCAAGTTTATCTTTTTATATATCTTTTTATATATTTATATAAAGATAAAGATATTTATATAAAGATAAAGATATATATTTATATATCTTTTATATATACAAAATATATATGTTATATATATTTATATATATATATTTATATCTTTTTATCTTTTATCTTTTTCATAAAAGCAGGTTATTTCTGTGAACATACAATGGGTTTCTTATTGCTAGTTTTAAGTGATTTAATAAGTAAATATTTTTATTTTTATTTATTTATTTTTAAGATTTTATTTATTTATTTGACAGACAGAGATCACAAGTAGGCAGAGAGGCCAGCAGAGAGAGAGGGGGAAGCAGGCTCACTACGAAGCAGGGAGCCCGATGCAGGGCTCGATCCCAGGAGCCTGGGATCATGACCTGAGCCGAAGGCAAAGGCTTTACTGAGCCACCCAGGTGCCCCAATAAATAAATATTTTTAAATGCTTCCGATTGAATTCCCAATGTGGTACGTTTTCCACGTATACAACACAAATAAACAAAAGCTGTTTGGAGTCTTCAGTAATTTTTAGCGATGTAAAGGTGACACACAGATGGGCTCCAATGAGCAAATGGGTAAACAAACAGTGGTATATCCATTCATGGAGCACTGCTCAGCATTCAGAAGGGACATACTGTTGGAACATGGAGCCTTGTGAGTGGATCTCAAGGACAGTGTGCTGAGTGAGATGAAAGCCAATTTATATAACATTGATATAATATTCCCAGGGTGATAAATTACAGAAAACATATCAGTGGTTGCCCAGAGCTAAGGTTGCATGAAGTATAATAATTAAGTGGTAAAAAAGCAATTTTCTTTGTGGTGATGGGACTTTTGTGGAATGGCAGTACTCATAGTTACACAAATTTACACACGTGATAAAGCTCAGGAGAAATATATATCCCCAAAAGTGCAAACAGGTGGCATATGAATAAGGTCTGTATCCGAGCAAGGAGCATTACTAATATCAGCTTCCTTGTTTTGAAGTGTGCTCTGGTTATGTAAGTGATTGTCATTGATGGAAGCTGAGGGAAGGGGACCATATGTATAGGAAGTAGTATGTATATATGGATATATATATAAAATGTTATGTATTATATTACTGTTTATAGATTACATATATCTTATTTCTATATTATTAATGTATAATATAAAATATATTATTCATTTATTATATATTATATACATATATATATAGTTTATTATTTTAAACACACAGAGGAGCTTTAGAACAAAATGTTTGAGAAGGTTTGCCATAAATGATCTGCCCCCCAGCCTCCTTTCAGATCTTGCCCCCTCTGCTTGTTCCATCTCACCTGCACTCCTCTTCCTTCTGTTCCTTCATTATACCGAGCTCAGGGCTTGGGTACCAGCCCTTTCTCCTTCCTGGAAATCTTCCAGGCTGGAGTGTTCTGTCCTTCATTCTCAGCTGAAGCCTCATTTTCTCAGAGCTTCCCTGACCACGCAGCGTGAGGTAGTTTCTTGGTCACACTCTGTGTTCTCTACTCCTTGGTCTTCACCCGATCAGCTCCCACCCCCTGGCCTGTCTTGCTTGCAAATTTGTCTGCTGCCTGTGAGCTCCGTGTGGGCCCTGTGGCTCCTCTGAGCTCCCGCCGCTACTCTTCCCCATGCGCACTTGCTGGAACACTTGTGGAACCAAGGCCACACTTGGTGAGTGGGTGTGCTAAGACAGGTGTGTTCTTCTTCACTAGCATCTCGGAGTTCAAGGTCAGGCTTTCTCCACATGGAGCTTTATGTCTGCAGGGCTCCGTAGATCAGCTCCAGTGACCCGGCCCGGGTGGGAGATCTTGACCTCTTTGGTGCCGTCAGAACTGACAGTGTCCTTTGCAGTCTGTGTTAATTGAGGGGACTTCAGGGTTGGGCACAGAAGAGCCGGGTTAGAGTCCCCATATGGAAGTGACTGTTAGTGCTCGCTTCGGCAGCACATACACTAAAATTGGAAGTGATCGTTAATGGTCAGATCATACATGGAGCCCAATAATCTAGAATTCTGTTGAAATCTATCAATTTAAGTATATTTCCAATTAATTTAAATTTTTAGAAAAGACTGTGCAGGGGAAGATAACATGTATCTGTGGGTCAGGTTCTGTAGGTGTCCAGATTAGGATCCCGGATTAGATTTGTGGGTTTTGTCTGTATTGTAACTGTAACTAAAACTGTACCTGGCAGAAAACACAATTACTTTGAAAAGAGTCTGTAAAGTTTTGATTAAAAAAGAAGCCTGGGGGAGCCTAGGTGGCTCAGTGGGTTAGAGCCTCTGCCTTCGGCTCAGGTCATGATCTCAGAGTCCTGGGATCGAGCCCCGCATCGGGCTCTCTGCTCAGCGGGGAGCCTGCCTCCTCTCTCTCTCTGCCTGCCTCTCTGCCTACTTGTGATCTCTGTCTGTCAAATAAATAAATAAAAATCTTAAAAAAAAAGAAGTCTGGTGATTGAATAATACATCTTTTCTTTTATCTATAAATTATTCAGACCTATTCCTTCTAGTTTTCAGATTCCACTGACTAATTCTGCGAGATTTGACATGTTCTGTTGCTTTTAATGGGCTTCTCTTTTATTTCTGTGCTAGATTAGAGAGTAATTTATTTGAATATATTATACATTAATTAAAGATCTTAATTTAAGTTATGTGACACTCCAAGGGGAAATGATTTAGCAGTCTCTGAGCAACAGTAAATTCACCCAGCTAGGTTCACACCTGTCAGTCTCAGCCGGGTCACAACTCACCCTTATACCTGGTGTCACACAAGTTTCTTTCAGGGTTGATTATGATAGACACCACGACATTGAAAACATTAAATTTTGAGACAAAGCACCTTTTAAAATGGTTTCAGTGCAGTCATTGTTAATTGAGTCATGCAAACCGAGAGGTAAATTTGCAAGATTTGGCAAATAAAAATACAGACCATGTTCTCCAGAGAAGTAGAACCAACAGATTATCTGTACATATATGGAGATTTATTATAAGGATTGGCTCACGTGATTATGAAGGCTGAGTCCCAAGATCTGCAGTCAGGAAGCTTTAAGACCTAGGAGAGCCAGTGGTGTAATTCCCGTCTGAATCTAAAGGCCTGAGATCCAAGAAGAGTTTATGTTTCAGTTTGAGTCTGAAGGCAAGTAAAGACCAGTGCCTTCAGCCAGAAGACCAGTGCCTTCACCTGGGACACCAGTGGAGACCAGCACCTTCAGCTGGATGACCTGTGAAGACCAATGCCTTCAGCTACATGACCAGTGCAGATTAGTGCCTTCAGTTGAATGATCAGTGCCTTCAGCTACATGACCAGTGAAGACCAGTGCCTTCAGCTAGATGACCAGTGCCTTCAGCTACATGACCAGTGAAGACCAGTGCCTTCGGCTGCATGACCAGTAAAGACCAGTGTCTTCAGCCAGAAGATGGTCAGACAGGAGCATCTCCCTCTTACTAGCAGGAATATCAGCCTTTTTGTTCTACGACAACCTTCTCCTGATTGGATGTGGGCCTCCCAGGTTAGGAAGGACAATCTGCTTTGCTCAAGCAACAGATTCAACTGTAATGTCACCCCCAAACACCCTCACAGACATACTTAAAATAAGTATGGGTCACGCTGACACATAAAATCAACCATCATATGGACTAATTTTAAATTTCACATCAACAGTAATTTTTAGTATAACTATGTCCCATGCAATATTTGGGACATACTTAAACATAATTGCTTATTGCTTCTCTGAAGTTAAAATTTAACTGTCCTGTTTTTTATCTAACAACACTACCCAGAGGACAGTTTACTTTATGCTCACTCTTCTCCAAGTGAGATGCACTGACGTGCATGAGTGGCAGGCAGTATGAAACTCAAAACCATATGATGCTTCTTAGTGCACTCTAAATGCTTTATTAGAAGTTGAGGATATGTTTTTGTTTGTTTGTTTCAAGTTTTTCTTAAATTCTAGTTTGTTAACATGTAGTGTACTGTCAGTTTCAGGAGTAGCATTTAGGGGTTCATCACTTAACACACAATGCCCTGTGCTCATCCCAGCAAGCAGTCTCCCAAGATTTTGTTATGTGCATGCTCATGTGCATTAAATCAGTGTAATCCAATTTTTCTTTGTTGGGACAATGTCATATTTTATTTAATTTTTATTTTTATTTTTGTTTGAAAGCCTAGAGAATAGACAGATTTTCTGTGTAATTAAGCGATTGGAGAATTTGATACTTTTGTGTTATCAGGTAATCTAGTGGTCTTAACACAAGCTATAGAATAAAAGTGGTCAGAGCTCAGGAAAATAAAAGATAATGGGACTTCTGTTCACTATGGAATGCTCCATTTCTTTTTTTTTTTTTTAAGATTTTATTTATTTATTTACTTGATAGAAATCACAAGTAGACAGAGAGGCAGGTGGGGGTGGGGGGAAGCAAGCTCCTCACTGAGCAGAGAGCCCGATATAGGGCTCAATCCCAGGACCCTGAGATCATGACCTGAGCCGAAGGCAGAGGCTTAACCCACTGAGCCACCCAGGTGCCCTGGAATGCTCCATTTCTTAAAATGCCCTCAAAAACCTCAAAGACAAGTTTGAATTATGTTTGTTTCTTACATGCCAGGTACTTCAAACTTCCTGTTAAAAATACTGCTCTCACACATCATTTCAGCTTTTCCCCACCTTTGGCCAAAAGAAATATTTTGTATGAAAACCATCATCTGTTTTTTCCACTTTTCCCTGTGGTTAGTTAACAAATGACCAAGATACCAAGATATTTTGATAAATTTTATACCATTCTTTATTTAAGTCTTAACAATGTAATGGATTTCATTTTCTACTAGAATACAAATATGAAGTCAATATATTATGAAGCCAGTACATCATATGGACAACTTATACCAACCTGAAATATATAGGGTCTTGACCAACAAGAAGAGGACCCCAAAGAGGTTTGCAGTTGGTCACAAAAAAAATAGTGTATTTATATTAAGAGACAATGATAGGGTGTTCTTAGAACTTAAATTTAATGTGTTTTAATTAGGTGTGATGGCACAAATAAGCTTTAAACTTTCGTGATTTGAACTGATCTTTTAAAATAGATGAACCAGGGGCACCTGGGTGGGAAGAGAGCCTGCTTCCCCCTCTCTCTCTGCCTGCCTCTCTGCCGTCTTGTGATCTCTCCCTGTCAAATAAATAAATAAAATCTTAAAAAAATAAAATAAAATAGATGAACCAGGGGCGCCTGGGTAGCTCAGTAGGTTAAAGCCTCTGCCTTCGGCTCAGGTCATGATCCCAGGGTCCTGGGATCGAGCCCCGAATCAGGCTTTCTGCTCGGCAGGGAGCCTGCTTTCCTTCCTCTCTCTCTGCCTGCCTCTTTGCCTACTTGTGATCTCTGTCAAATAAGTAAATAAAATCTTTAAAAAAAAATAGATGAACCAAAAACTTAAGCACATGAATTTTAAACAAGCATCACTAGTGTTTTTGGTAACTAAAATGAAAAAAAAATCGTAAGTATAATCTATATGGTAAAAAATAAAACCCAACCCAGAAAATAATATTTTTCTTGGAATTTCCTTTAAGATTAATTTTAGAAAGATCTTTGAAAGTGAGATTTACATAATGGAGGAATGTTATGAAAGTTTGCCATGGATAAGACTGACAGTTTTCTGGGTCACTAAGAGCCACTTAGAAAGAAAAGCATCGTTCTCTGACACCATCAGAGATTGTGTCCCTAAACTGCTGCTTGAGAGGTTGACGTCTCGCCCATATAATGATACAATTTTAGAACTATTAAAATTAACACCTAAATGAACTTTTGTTCATATATGTAATGTCATCAGCAAAAACAAATTAAACTTTATATTGCCTGATCGGCCAGCTACTGGGACAAAGTTTAGCAATAATTGACATTTCTATGAAAAGCAAAACATTGGGAAGTCAATAAACTCTATTCAGGCCATTGTTACATTTATTAAGAATTGACTGCCTCATTGACTTTGGCCCTTGGCTCTCTTTGTGTTTTCAATGGGATTATTAAAAAATACTATTTTAGAAAATCAAGTATCAAATAGCTATTATTTTAAATAAATTTATGGTGAATTGCAAGCTGAATTCAAAATATTATTCTCTGAGTATATATTTCAAGGTGAGCAAGGTTGTTAAAGTTCTCAAACTTGGCTCTGGAAAACAGTATGGAGGTTTCTCAAAAAGTTGAAAATAGAACTACCCTACAACCCAGCAATCACACTACTGGGTATTTACCCTAAAGATACAAATGTAGTGATCAGAAGGGGCACATGCACCCAAATGTTTATAGCAGCAATGTCCACAATAGCCAAACTATGGAAAGAACCTGGATGTCCATCAACAGATAAATGGATAAAGAAGATGTGGCATATATATATACAATGAAATATGAGGGAGCCATCAAAAGAAATGAAATCTTGCCATTTGCAATGACATGGATGGAACTAGAGGGTATTATGCAGAGTGAAATAAGTCAATCAGAGAAAGACAACTATCATATGATCTCCCTGGTATGAGGAATTTGAGAGGCAGGGCTGGGGTCGTGGGGGAAAGGAGGGGAAAAAAATGAAACAAGATGGGACCAGGAAGGAGACAAACCATAAGAGACTCCTAGTCTCAGGAAACAAACTGAGGGTTGCTGGGGGGGTGGGCGGGTGGAGAAGGATAAGGTGGCTGGGTGATGGACATTGGGGAGGGTATGTGATATGGTGAGTTCTGTGAAGTGTGTAATCCTGATGATTCACAGACTTGTACCCCTGGGGCAAATAATACATTATATGTTAATTTAAAAATGAAAAAAAAAAGTGCTCATACTTGAGTTTGAATTGTGTGGTTTTTCCCCCCAAAGGGAAAATATGGGGCATCGTGACAAAAGGCAAAGAACTGAATCAGTGACTGATCTTGTTCTCATAAATTTGGTTTATTTTGCATATTTTTGTAGCTGAATATTACTATCAACAGCTGCAATTACAACATTGAAGTGGTTTTTTTTTTGCTGTTTCTATCAACATTAGTATAATCAAAGTGAAATTTTATAGTTGGATGAAGAAATTTGATCATATGGACGACATGTTCTTTGTGGCTCTTGCTTCATTTGGATTTGACAGAAATTATAGGTTTCATGGTGAAAGAAAAATAGATTTTGATGACTTATTTTTTCCAAGGCATTAAAAAAACAAAGTGAAAAGTGATTCAGAGAATATTTCAATCTGTCACATAAAAGAAGCAAAGTTACCTCTTACCAAAAAGATTAACTCAATGAATTTTCTGTCAATAGAATCTCGAAAATAGAACTGCACCAGCTTATTGCTAGGCTGCACGAACTTCTTTTCAGGTAATGCCTTGACATAGTGTCATGAAGAAGTAAAATAATTTTCCATCTGTATCCACTTGTGTATTATTTTTCTGTTGTGTATAACAAAATATCCCAAAACTCGGTGGCTTAAAAAAAATGAGAAACACATATTATCTCCTGGAGTTTTTTGTAAGTCAAGAATTTGTAATGGCTTAGGGACACCTGAGCGGCTCAGTCGGTTACTCATCCAACTCTTGATGTTGGCTCAGGTCGTGATCTCGCGGTCATGAGATTGAGCCCTGCATTGGGCTCTGCACTGAGAGTGCACTGCACTGTCTCTCTCCCTCTGCCCCTCCCCTCCCCTCACTCATGCATGGGTGCTCTCTCTCTGTCTCATAAACATTGTCTTTCTGGAATGGTTTCTCTGGGCATTTCTAACTCTGATTCTTTTTTTTTTTTAAGGTTTTATTTATTTATTTGACAGAGAGAGATCACAAGTAGGCAAGAGAGGCAGGCAGGGAGAGAGAGGAGGAAAGCAGGCTCTCCGCGGAGCAGAGAGCCCGATGCGGGGCTCGATCCCAGGACGCTGGGATCATGACCTGAGCTGAAGGCAGAGGCTTTAACCCACTGAGCCACCCAGGCGCCCCTCTAACTCTGATTCTTTTGTGAAACCACAGTGAAGACACTACCCAGGCTGTAATCCTCGGAAGGCCATGAGGCTGTCTTCACATTGACTGACTTGCATAACTGGCAAGTTGGTGCTGGTTAGTGACGGGAGACCTCAGTTTTTCCCCACGTGGGGTTCTCCACAGGGTCGTGTCAGATGCCTCATGACAGGGCAGCTGCCCTCCGCCCGCCCCCAGAGTGAACAACCCCAGAGGCCCGTACGGGAGCTGGGGTGTCTTTGATGGCATCTCCTCAGAAGTCGCACGCCATCACTTCCTCGACATGTGTGGGTCCTACAGGTCACCCTTATTCAGTGTGTGAGGGTACTAGCAAGAGGGGAGCAGGGATCATGGCCATATCAGAGGCTACTCTAACACATGTCATAGTACGTTCATGAAGTGTTGTGATGCCGCTGTGGCGACAAGAAATGGTCGAGGTGCTGAAAGTAGGAGGGAGTGAATGTCAGATCTCTTCAGTTCAGCCCAATTCCCACTTCAGTGCGAAGCTGTATCTTGCACGTTAACCAAAATGATGTCACAATGTCTATTTCTTTTCCAGGAGGTATTTAAGCCATGACCTTAATATTAGGACAGAATTGATGTACTATGGAGTCAAATTTAAATTTTAAGTGAGATTTCCAGGAGACTTTGAAAAAGGACCAGATTTAGGTCAGGCTTCCTGGACATCTCTCCCCTCACTTCCATGGCTCTTGGTAGGAAGTTTGAGAAGTCCCTTCCTTTAGGAAACGTTCTGTACACAGTTTGACCACCACCTCGTCCTAAATATCAGAATCAAAACGCTTCAGCATCAGACCTTTCTTTGCATACACTCCCTCTGCATCTTGAGGTTTTGGGGTTTGGCGCTTCTATATGCCCAATTTCTTAGCATTCACTTCCTGTCTGCTATGCGCAGCTACCTCCGTATTTCAAAACTATGATTAAAAGCTTTGTTTTCCACAAAGCCTTTCCATCTGGCCTCCATAACCCCTTCTTGCCTACCAATTCCTGTCCCCTCTGTGTGGCGGGGGACCATGGGTTTGAACAGGGTTGGGAAAGACAAGGAGGTTGATGGTAAGTTAGAAATAAGAGCGAGCTTGTCCGAGGTCCATCCTATGGCTTTTCTGTGGGCCCTTCCACATGCGTTCCTAATACCCACATTACAATGTTGGAGTCATGCACCAGAGGGTCAGAGATGGGTTGTGGAATGAATGGGAAGACATAATTCTCTGCTCAGCCCATAAGGTACAGTTGGTTTTTACTTTACTGGTGAGCGATCTTGATACAAAAGTCAGGCATTTCATGTCCGTGCTTCTGCGAATTCTCTTTGCAGAAGAGAAAACTCACGAATTAAAAAGTTCAACTCTGGTGTTTGTCTTTCATTGATCTTAGTTGAGAGTGTAATGGGCTTTAATACATTTCAGGATTGCTGTCCAATTTTTCATCCTCCTAGAATCCTGGGCATTTTGGCTTTCATTGACAGAAGTGTGAGTCATGCTGTTGGACTTATGAGAAGAGAACAGCAGTGATCACTCTCTTAATTGTTGTAGAACTTCATGCTTCAACCACCTAACAGTTAAATTGAATACATGCCTTGAATAGTTCTTGGTTTCCTAATTAAACAATAAAATATTATGAGACAAAGTTATTCTTTAGACTCCCCGAAGCAACGAATATAGTACATTGTTGCTGATTAATTCCATGGCACAAGTTTTGAACTTCCAAAATAGTTTACTCCCCTTGCTAAAGGCTTGTTTCTGTTTTGCTTAAATGGCCTCATTCAGATCAGTTCCTCTTTCGGCTATCTCTCCCCCTCCCTCCACCTCTCCCTCCCATCCTTATGTCAGGGAAATAATTTGGGGTCACAGTTGGCCCTCAGTGGTGTAGAACTTGCTTCAGTTTTGGAAACACACGAGTCTGTAAGCGTCTTCAGGACAAGTGCTAGACTTTTGTTCAGTATATATACTCCTGACCTCTCATACAGTGTCTGGATAAAGCAAGTATTTATAGATATATGTCTGATGAATGAACGGATGAGATAGCTCGTACACAGTGGTTGAATTGCGGAATGTCATGTGTGATTTCATTTTACTGTTATCATTTTGCCATGTGTGATTTTCAAGTACTCGTATTTCTGACCTGCAGTTCAAGTCTGGTGATGGTTGATATTACTTGAGGGGTCTTTTTTTTTCTCTTTTTTTTTTTTTTGGCTTACGCATTAGTTACTTCCTTTTGAGAAGCACACGTGTCATAACTTACTCCCTTGTCGGTAAGGGCAAAAGGTGACGGTGTTAAAAGATCAAAGATGGGGTGAATCTCAGTCTTTGGAAGTCTCAGGAGAAGGTAGTGCTAAGGACGGATTTTAATGATTCAGACGTAAAAAGTGCTGGCTTTTCTCTTGGTAGAGGACACACTGTACCAATCCTCTTTTCACTTCATTTAATCCCACATACGGTAGAATTAGTGGGGAAAATGAAGAGTGAGTCATCGAGCTTCTCAGCCCACTTTTGTAAGCGTCAGTGGTGATGTTGTCGGCGCCATTATTTTTTAATCCAGAGAGTGTGACAGATGCTTCAGAGTAGTGTGACAGATGCTTCAGAGTATGTACAAAATGTGTACATTTTTAGAGGTTCACTGCTCGGCTCAGAAATGTGCATCTACTTTTTCATACTCTGCATATATGCCATTAAATTATATTTTCAGCCTTTTTCTCTATATACTCGATATTAATAATTCATTCATGGATGTGGTAATATATAGGTATTTAGGTAAAGATGAGTTTTTTAGATTACAGCTAGTCTGTTCCGATACATGTGTTGGAAAACCTAGACAAAGCACTCATAAAGGGAATTGTCAACAGTGTTTGAAAGTGGCCCTTTGTCTAGAATTAGCATATCCGTTCAAGAATTCATGGTATTACCTGATAATTTTAGCAGAAGAGTGAGGTGACAAATAGGGTTACTGCAGTGCCATAGCTCTTTCTTCAGTAAGTGCTATCACCTACACACTGTGCCAAGGTACTTAAAGATAGGAAGATCCTAGGGAAGATTGTTTATTCTGGTTGCTTGGATATGGAGGCTGAGTTAATCAGCTAATGCATCTGAGTTGTCTTTAATTCAGTGGGTGAGTTTTATTTTCAGATTTTTGATCTGTGCTTGATATTGTCAGAACTGAGAAAAGTGAAATAATGCTATCTAGTAAAGTAAAAAATAGCAGCTCAACCAATTACTTTTACTGAGCCACCCAGGCGCCCCTCAACCAATTATTTTTCAAGAGTATGCAACGTAAACCTTGAGAAGCATCACATGGGAAAAAAAAAAAAAAGCATTGCTTAGGATGCCTATTGCTAAGTGAAAGCTTTCTTAAAGGACAAGCAAGCCCAGACAATGTTAAATCTCATGTTTATTTAGGAAACACAAAGTATATAAAGTGAATAAATGAAACGACTTTTTGTAATATTTCTGCTCTTGTTGGTAAAGAGATGATTGTCTAAATATTGAATATATCATGGGCATAATTATTTTAAAGGTCTTTTGGGTGGTCAAAATATAATCAGCTTACTAAAATGAAATAATATTTTGGTGGGCCACTTCCCAATCCAACATGAATTATGCTGACCAGTCCACATTAACACACTGAAAAGCATTTTGGATGAGATTTTATCGGACTTTCAGGTTAAGGAGCTAAACCACATGGAATGTGTCATTAAGTGACCCAGCAAAAGAATAAGAAAGATACTTCCAGGGCGCCTGGGTGGCTTGGTGGGTTAAGCCTCTGCCTTCGGCTTAGGTCATGATCTCCGGGTCCTGGGATTGAGCCCCGCATCCGGCTCTCTGCTCAGCGGGGAGCCTGCTTCCCCCTCTCTCTCTGCCTGCCTCTCTGCCTGCTTGTGATCTCTGTCTGTCAAATAAAAAAAAAAATTATAAAAAAAAAAGAAAGATACTTCCAAAATAGAGAGTAGTGGTCCAGAGAGAGGGCAGGGGCTCACTAAAACTCTAGGACCAGGAAGGCATGGAGCATCTCTCCCACATGTGAGCAACAGAGGCTCCTGGATGAAAGAAGGCCATGTGCCGTGATCAGACCCTGTGGGAACTGCCGTGTCCCCCTCTGCGTGCAGTCACGTGTGGAGCTCCAGCAGCCCAGCGAGTCATGTCCTCCTTCCCTGGCCCCCCAGACACCGCGGGAGGCAGTAGGAATAAATCACCCTTGAAATCTACTCGATCTTGTTTAATTTCTGAAATTTCTGCTCTGAAGAAGTGGGGACTTCAGTAACCATGGTGCATCCCCCTTTCTTCATCCATCCATTGAAGGTTCAAATGCTCACCTTATGAAGTGGTTATGGGACGATAAGGGTATTTTAGACGTTTGCAATACCTCCCAGGCTCTCTCCCTCAATGGGCAAGTTACTTTGTGCACTTGTCCCCCGTGCACAATGTGACCCTAGGGAGTGAGGAGGGAAAAACACCACCTGGGGAAGGAGGCAAACATGGGGAGCCCCTCCAAGAGACAGGGGGAGGTCAAAGAAAGTCTGAGTCAGGGAGAGTGGGAGAAAGGGGTGGAGTGAGGGAGTGAGTGAGAGGGAAGAGGTGGGGGGGACGTCCACTAAGAAACAGCCTAGGAAAGGAGGAATCTGGGAGTTGGGTACTTAGTGACTGGCTTTCTGGGCACAGTGTTGGGGTGCAGCAGTCTTTGGAGGGACCATAACATCTCAAAAGCCATAGTCAAGCCCTTAGCACGGGCTTCCGGAAAAGTATGCAGGGAAGTGTGCCCAGAACCTTCATGGATTCCTGCCAGAAGGGGGCGAACTGAGTCTAATCCGGAAGAAACCACAGCAAACCCCGCTGATGGCCTCCTGCTAACTGGCCTCCTCTTCAGAGAGGGCAGTCTCCTGCACGAGAAGACTCAGAGACTATTTCCCACCAGAAGGGGCTAAAGAGGCGAGGCGGCGAAGCCCTGCATTATCTTGGGTTTTCATTTGTTCTTGATGTTATTGGGGCGATTGAGAAATTGAGTAAGGGCGAATCTGTAGATTAGAGCGCCGCGCTGTGTCGGTGCCATCTCCGGACTCTGACAGTCGCGCTACGGTTATGCAAGAAAATTCTCTGCTCTTAGAAAGTACGCGTTGAAGTAGTCGTTCATCGTGTCCACAGCGAACTCTGACAGAGTCGAGGGGAAACACACACATGCAAGTAAGGTGAAAAGGGAAAAGAAAGAAAAAGGAGTAAATCAACCGTCATGAAAATGTTAAAATCTCTGCGAAGGATATTCGTAAATTCTTTGTGCCACTGTTACCATTTTCAAGTTATAGCCAAATATTTTAAAAAGTGACCCACAAATATACAAATACACGATTTTCCATTTCTCATAAACACATTTCGTGAAATAACCAGTGTTGCTCAAGCCAAATTTACACCTAATACCATGAGAAAACTGTATAACAGATGTGATACCCATTTACTAATTTGCCAGTGATTTTAAACCAAAGAGTGGGATTTTGATTAGGCCCAATTTAGGTAGCATCCCGGGTCTTGGCTTTTTTCAGTGAAGAGACTTTGTATAAGTAGGTAAAGTAGATCTTTTCCTAGATCCTGTATCTGCTGAAGACATACGTTTTTGTGGGTTTTTTGGTTTTTTTGGGGGGGGAAGTGGGGTTTGGCCAGAGGCATCCAGTGGGATTAGCGGCTATCTGCCTTTCTTAAGTCATCACTGGAAGATTTTTGCAGATCCTACACTTTAGTAAAGAATAATCTGAGTATAGTTAATGCCTTATCTGTAAATATCCTCATATATTTATTTTATTGTTGTACTGGGAACTTAAGAGGGATATTTAAAATTGTACTCTGGGTCTATCCCCACACTGGAAACAAGAGCAGAGCTACATACACAATGAAGTCCTGAGACTTTTTTTTAATCCAACATTATAAAAGCTGCATGACGAGAGATCGTCACAGCCAAAGGAGAAAATAATCTTTAGCCTTTGATTATATTTTAATGAAAGTCCCCTCCTGTGGGGTTAAGCCTGTGTCCACTGTCTGTATGAAGTAATCAGACACAAAGCAGGTTGGCGTTGGTTACAAACCTCTGGAGCCAGACAGATCTGGGTTCAAATCCTCCTCCTGTACTTGGCTCTGAAATGCAGGCTTTGATCTCTAGCGCAGGAGGCGGGGGTGCGGTTCAGCAAGGCCACCTACCCATGCACAGAATTGCCATGATTGTCACCCGTCAGTTTTCTAGATGCAAAGTGATACAATCAAACCAGTTGCTTTCCGATCTCACATGTTAAAGACAATTACTTAGGAAGGAAACTTATTCTTTAACGTGTTAGCGTTTATGTGTGTGATTGTACATGATTCTCTGTTAACTGAAATTTTCTTGGCAGTTTTGCACATATAATTCTCTCTCCCCTGAAATCTTATTAGCATTATTCCCATGGAACAACCACAGAAATAAAGCAAAAGCATTTTAATTAACCCGGGTTTAATATGTCTTCCTTATCTGCCATTGCTACAGATTCCAGATGAGCAGAACTGCTCTAGGTATGTAGAATCTTTTCATTGATCAGAGAAAGGAGACCGCAGGAAATTCAAAGCTAGAAATTCATTTAGTTCTGTGTAGGCCACAGACATGAGCAAAGGCCATTTATCCTTCATCAGATCTTAAAATTTCTGTTTTTCTACTAGAATCTAATATTCTTTAGAATTGTCTCGGCTTGCTAAAGGAGACAGTGCGCCTGGCTGACCTCCCTGTTCCTTCTGTCTCCCATCCTACCAGTGAGAAACAGGAGACGTCGTACGGTACATCGCTAATACTTTGAATGGAATTGAAAAGTACACGCCTGTATGTGTGTATTATGTAATCTGGCTGAATTCCAGTAAAAAAAAAGATTTTAAATTTGGAAGTACCTTTGCTCCTTAATACATGTGAAACAAGAAAAATTTCTTGGTCCCATTTTCAACTGGCTGTTTTAATATTGTTGGAATAATTATTCAAGCCATGAAGACACATTGAGCAGGTATTTCCTATTTGAAAAGAAACGATTTTCAAAGTGTAATTGAGAGCACTGTAAGTCTTTTTTGATCTTGCCTCAAAAAAAGAAAAAAAAAAACAACAACTATTTGTTCTGGAATGTCTACGTAGAGAAATATCTTCCTTAACTGCAAGGAATTTTTTTTTTAATTTCTGGAGGAATGTTTGAACGTGCGTATGTACCCCAATGCACACATTTCTTTCACAGTCCAGAGATATATTCAGCACATAGACTTGCCCACCAGAACTGAGCACAGTGCCTGGCCGTTATTTTGTCCTCAGCAACTATGCGAAGAATTAGAATATGCAGCTTCGGGTGGAGAGCAAGCCTTCGGAGATGGGCAAGCCAACTCTCCTGGAATTCAGGAGTCCAGGGGCTTCCCCTTCCAGACTTCAAGAAAGGGGGATAGCGCAGCAAATCCTCCAAGACCGAGTGGGATTTGATCGTGGGAGTTATGTAAATACCGTCTGGGATCAATCAGCAATGCGGATGTATATTTTTAAATATTTTATAGTTTTATAGGGTGACAGCAGACATTTTATCTTACTTCCTTCTGAGATGTGCTTAAAACTGTGCTCTGAGTAGCCTCAACATTCCTCTCTAAACTCTGAAGCATCTAGTAGGTCTGACTGTATCCAGATGCGCTCTTTATACTGTGTTAGTTCTGTCGGTTCAAGGAGTTCATTGGCTACGGCTGCTGGTGTGGCTCTCTCTCCTTGTCTGTGAGCTACGACCCAGTATTTCTGTCACCTCACTCAGAGGTTGGACTGAGTGCCTGTTCTTTAGGTTTTACAGGAACAAGACCTGACCCAGCACAGATTCCTGAAAAAAAAAAAAAAAAACATTGTTAACACTTTTTATTGACAGAAGTATCTGATCATTCATAAACTCTGAGATTGTATATGGCAAAATATGTTATCCAATTCAGTTCAACTGAGTTCTTTTATTTTCAGTGGGTTTTTTTAAGATTTTATTTATCTATTTGACAGACAGAGATCACAAGTAGGTAGAGAGGCAGGCAGAGAGAGAGGGGGAAGCAGGCTCCCTGCTGAGCAGAGAGCCCGACGCGGGGCTCGATCCCAGGACCCTGAGATCATGACCTGAGCTGAAGGCAGAGGCTTAACCCACTGAGCCACCCAGGCGCCCCTATTTTCAGTGGTTTTAAAATGCATTTTATCATTGTGGTAGAGAGCCCTGGAGAAAGGAGTTTTGGTGATTTTTAACGAACATGTTTTCGCATTCCTCAGGATATAGAAGATGGGGAGGGTACAGCAATCCTGTACAAATATCAGTCATTCCCCTTACCCACTTAAAATAGGCATGCTGCTACTGCTTTATGTTTCAGTAACAAACACACTTTCAACTTTATATCTGTAAAAATGTATATATAGGGGCGCCTGGGTGGCTCAGCCAGTTAAGCGCCTGCCTTCAGCTCAGGTCATGATCCAGGGTCCTGGGATCGAGTTCCACATCAGACTCCCTGTGAGCCTGCTTCTCCCTCTCCCTCCGCCTGCCACTCCCTCTGCTTATGCTCTGTCTCACTCTCTCAAATGAATAAATAAAATCTTTTAAGAAAAGATTTTTATTTTTAAGAAAAGATTTTATTCATTCATCTGAGAGAGCACGAGAGAGAAACCATGAGAGTGGAGAGGGTGAGAGGGAGAAGCAGACTCCCTGCTGAGTGGGGTGCCAGATGCAGGGCTCCATCCCCTGGCTCCAGCATTTTGACGATCTTCTACAAGGTTATTCTTGTTTTATTTATATTTTTTTGCCAGTTCTTAGACCAGTTCTTTATAAGAACGAAATGTTTATAAGTAATTTAAAATCCTCTCCCCATGATGAGAATTGTTTAATGCTAAACACCTTCTAAAAATCTAAACCTTTGCCAAGGCAATGAGTCTGGAAGGATCGTGTGTTGAAGCTGAATAAGGTAAGGAAATGCACATTTGCGATCTAGCAGCCGTGCCCAGTGATTATATCTTATGTCAACTTCAGGTTCCGTTCATCGGCAGCGTAAATAATTACATGTGGTCAATTGTGTAACATGCCTCCGTTTGAAGTGAAAATCAGAATGTGCAACGTACGGAGAGGCAACATGGACAGGAGTGGCTGTGACACTGTGGGAGACGGGGTCATGGCCGTTGCTCCCAAGTGGCGGCCGTTGTCTTATATCCTTCCCTTCCTCCATTCATTTCTCTTTTACCTGGTTCTTTTTTTCTTGGCATCTTTTATTCTATGAATACAGTATTCTAAGCTCATCAAAATCCAAAATACTTCCTTGGAGAAATTAAACCTCAGTTGTAGAAGGCTCCGTGCCTGTTTCATCTGGATACTGTGTGGACATTTTGAGGGCGTGTCCCTGTCTGTTAAGGTATCAAGAACGTGTCTATCCACCTTGCATGGCGACTAGCTCCACCTGGTCCCCCTCAAGGGCATCGGGCGTCTGTCTGCAGAAGGCTTGGAAGCGTCATTCGTGCTGTATGTTCAACAGCACTTCCGCTGGGTGGCCTCGAACCCCAGTCAAGGTGTTTATCACATGGTGACTTAATGAGTAAATCCAACACATCAGCACGGTCCGCTCTGGGTGATACCTGTGAGGGGTGCTCCACGGGAAAGCACACGTGGTAAAGTCAGCACTGTTCTGTCTTCCAAGCACATGGCACACTCATCCAGGAAGGGCATATTTTGGATGTTAAGAACGTACTTGTGCTTCTGTTCACTGACGTTGTGTTGGGAATCCCAAAGTCATGGCGTGCATGGGGCAGGTCCAGAGTGAAGGCTTTGAAACCCAGCGACCGATAGCTCAAGTCCAGGCTCCACTGGTTCTGAATCGCTTCTTTCTCCGTCCCTCTCCCTCTCTGCGTTGGCCCCCCCGTCCTCCTCCTCTGCCCTTTAAGACAATGGCATCTGCCATGGGGCCAGGTTTAGCAACATGTGTATATTTATATCCCTCCTCCCTCTATCTCTTTCCCCATCACCGCCATCACATGCATGCACACACACATGCACACAAACACACCTGCACACACACATCTAAAACAGCATGACTTAAGGACACGTCTTTAAAAGACCTGCTGAGAGGTGTCCTGTCTTACGTAATGTTGCTGATGATGCTGGAGTCTCTGTCCTAGTGCGTGCATTTATGGAAAGCCCTCAGGATCTTTGACTGTAGGACAGACAGCCCGGCCCCCCACTGTCCACCCCCATTCTCTGATATTTGGCAGCATAATTGAATGGATGTCTGTGAGTCCTTCTCAGAGTGGAGCCTGGGGCCACTGCCCTAGTTTGCTGGATCTCGGCAGAAGCTCCTCATACAGTATCTACATAACCCAGACACACAGAGTTTGAAATTAGAGGGGTTTTGTCTTTTTTTGTTGTCGTTGTTATGCAAGGATGATGGATGTTCACAAAGTTTTGTAAGAATGGGGGGAGATCAATTTAATAGCACTTCTAGATGCTCTTTATTTGTATCTCCAGAGAAGTATGCATATCAGATGAGCAAACTCATTAGCATATCTATTGTGGATAATGGTAATTCATCTGATTGAAGACATTTTTGTTTTTTCCCCTTAATATGAATTTTCAAATATGCCCCTTTGTGCCCAGGAAGTAGGTTTGTATTTACTTTTTTTTTTTTAATCGTACCTTTTAGAGGATGTTTGTAGTAACATAATAACGTATTCTCTTTGTATGTCAGTTCTCAGCTGGTTAGTGCTGCAGTAAATGGAAGATTTAAGTGGGTGGATAAGCGTATTTGATTAATCTAGGTAATTATTTCTAAGATATTCCAAGGTGCTGAGCTGCCACCTGGTTATTTTTGCAGTGTAACCAAAATAATGATGATGATGATGATGATAATAATAATAATAATAGCTATTCTTACCATTATTATTCAAAACCCAAATGGGCCTTTTCATAGAAAGTTGATACATTGATTATGCATTTTGTCATACTTTACTTGAAATTGGAAAAGTCTCTTTTATTGGATGGAGTCGGGGGAAGGACACACAGAGCCAGATCAGACGACAGATGAGGCAAGAAGAGATGGAGGAATTGGCCTTTTCCAAGGCCAAGCAGAGCGGGGATGAGCATCCCTGGGGAACTGGCCGAGGCTCTAACTGGAACACTGGGCGAAGGTGTTGGGTTTCCGGGTGACGGAGAGCAGCGCCGTAGCTGCGGGGAGCGACAGACCGTCCTGTTGAGGACGGAGCCAGCAGGTGCCCCTGTTCCCCAGGTCCGAACAGAACGTCATGGGGAAGTTTCTTATTTCCCCTTCTCTCACCTGCCTGAACTCTGGCGTGTCGACATTCAGGTTGTAACTACTTGAAGCAAGAAAAATAGCAGAGAAACTTAATGTAAAACGTACCAAAAATACATACCCAAGCATTGCATCTGTGAAATGTGGGTCCTGAAACAGGCCTGGTGCATAGTAGGTTTGTAGATTCATCTATTAAATATGAAGCGTTATTGCTCTGTTAATAAACGGAACTCGCAGAAACGTGTATAGAATTCTCTGCTAAGCACCCATCAGAATCCCCTCGGCCATGGACCTCTGCAGACTTGAAGCATGAGCAGTGTGAGGGGGTCTGAATTAGCGTCCCACAGGCTGTCCTTCAGCCCTTCCCAGCCCTGCACTGGGAGCGAGTGGTGATACCTACTGATCCGCCTACTGCCACATGGAATCCAGACTCCGTGTACATGAGACTGTCTTCTCCACACTTGCGAGCCAGCCAGCGGCTCAGAACCGTGCCCACCTGGTCTACAAGAGGTGACGAGCTCCTGCTCAGGGAGGAAGAAGCGCCGTAGGTCAGAATTCAGTCCCCTGCCTGGGGAGGATCTGAAACCTCCAGCTGCAGCCATGCCCACGTGGACCTCTGGAGCTTCTCTGGGCTGCTGATCTGGGCACAGCCCCACTGCGGACGGGGAGACTGGTCCAAGACACAGTCAAATCTGAGCTTTAAAACATAGTGGGTGTGTATAGTGCTTGCCCCTGGAACTCTGCACGTTTCCGGAGTGACCCCATTAGCCTGTCATTGGGGATGACACAGTGCCTGGATGAAAATACCCAAGTGGAAGGCAAGTGAAACCAAGACTGAGTCTGCTGTCCTTCAGAATGCCATTTCACTCTAACGTCTCTCCTGGGGCTGCCCCCCCCATTCAGACCCACCTGCCGCAGGGGCGAAGTCTTGCATTCAGAGAAATGAGAGCTGATGTTGGAAATGATTCGTTTCCGTAGCCTCTTGTATTTCATGCCATGTAGGTGTGAGGCACTTCGCCAAGGGTTGGGCCAGCAATGTTCCATAAGCTAAATTCCCTGTCCCCATTGTAGCTGGAGACAAATGTGAATCAGAGGGGCGCTATCCTAGAAATGAATTAGACGCTCCGGGGCACAGGGGAGAAATTGGTGCGTCTATACGACACAGCAGCAGAGTTTCCAGGGAAGCAGCCTGCCAGCTGTCCTGAAGAATGAATTGCATTTCCTTAGGCAGATGAGGTCTCAGAGGGGAAAAAAAAATGCATATCATATAGGAAACTGTGCTGAAGTGGGAACTTTGATGATATAAATTGGAAAATCTCAGTCATGTAGAGAACTAGATTTGAATTAACTGATCTTAGAATAATAACCACACAGCAACAATGTAAAGACAAAGTTTATGGGCTCTTTTCACCTGTCCGGGGGAGGGGGTTTCACTTGTAAAGAAGTTCTTTAGTCCTTCCTTGTTTAAAACAATGGACAAGGAAGGATGTTTAAGAATCGTGTAGTAATGACAATGATCCTGCTGACAGTTACACTTAAGAAATGTTTTGGGGGAGGCACCTGGGTGGCCTGGTTGGTTAAGTGTCGGATCTCAGGGTTGTGGGATCAAGCCCCACGTCAGGCTCTGTACTCAGCGGGGAGTCTGCTTGTGATTCTCTCTCCTGCTGCCCTCTGCACACATGCTCCTTCTCTCTCTCAAATAAATAAATCTTTAAGAAAGTGTTTCATTTTTAGCAAGAGATACATATAAAAATTATATTTCTTTAGGAGTGTTCAGGATTTATATTTCTTTGGCGGTGTCAGGCTTTTGAAGAAGACATCTGGCTATTATTAATAAAACTTCGGAAGCACAAACGCGACTCTGAATCCCTCTACCTCCAAACCCTCCATTCTACCATTAAAAAATTTTTTTAGGTGGATGTGTTGAGGTAAAACGTACACGGGGTAAAATTTTGACAAATGTCAGCAGTTATGTAACCATGAGTGCCATCATGATACGGAATGTTTTTATCACCTGAAGACATTCCCTGAGTTTCTCTGGAGTCGGTGCCTCTTCCACCTGCATATTCGGGCAACCCTTGCTATGCCTTCTGTCTGCGTACTTGTGCCTTCTAACGAATATCATATAGATGGGATGATGCAGTGGGTAGCCTGTGGGTCTAGACTTTTTCATCCAGCAGATGCTTTTCGGACCTCTCCGTGCTGTTGCATGTGTCTATCATTTGTTCTTTCTTATGGCTGAGTGCTCTTCCGTTGTATGGAAATTCTATAATTTGCTTCTCCATCCAAGTGCTTGTGGACTATTGTGGAAAAAACCACTCTGAACTTTGGAGAGTTGTGTACGTCTCTGTGGTGTCATCCCTTTGGTATGAATACCTACAAGTGTGGTTAAGTATCTGTTTATATGAAACTTCCAAACCATAATTTTCCAAGATGACCCCTCCTTTGTGTGCACCTGCCAACAGTGTGTGAGTTCTAGGTGCCCACACATCTTTGCCAGCGCCCAGTGCTGTCAGTCACTCATGGTGTAGAATTTGAGCCACTCTCGTACATGTGTCTTGATATCTCACTGTGGCTTTATTTGCATTTCCCTAGTGACTAATAACATTGACCATCTTTTCATACTTCCTCTTTCAGGAACTGTCTCTTCACATCTTTTGCCCATCTTGTATTGAGTTTCCTTGTCATTCAATTAGGAAAGTTATGTGTGTGTGTGTGTGTGTGTGTGTGTGTGTGTGTATATATGGCTATATATAATATTACTATATATGTGTATATTTATCAGATACACATTTTGAAAATAATTTCTCTCAGTCTGAGGTTTATCTTTTTTTCAGAGTGTTTTTAATTTTGGTGAGGTCCAAGTTGTCAGTTTTTTTCTTTTATGGTTCATGCTTTTTGTGTTCTAAGAAGTTTACTTAATCTTTGTCATGAAAATTTTCTCTATTTTCTTCCAGAAGTTGTATAGGCTTTATATTTAGGTCTGTGATCTATTTGGAGTTCATTTTGCTTTTGTGTTTTGTTTTGTTTTGTTTTTAATGTATGGATGCCTTTTGGTTACAATACCACTTGTTGAAGACAAATCTTTGTTCGTTGGATTATTTTGACCATCTAGGGATAGGTTGAAAATCAATTGACCATATATGTACGAGTCTATTTCCGGACTCTGTATTGTGGTCTGTAGGTCTCTAGGGCTGTTTATATGCTAATGCCAGATTGTCTTGATTACTGCAGCTTGGTCTTGAAATCAGGTATTATGGAATTTCCAGCTTTTCTTTTCAAGTTATTTTAGATTTTCTAGGCCCTTTATATAGAATCATATCATCGGGTTTAAAAATATATATTTATTTATTTATTTGAGAGAAAGGGAGAACGGGGGAGCGACAAAGGGAGAGAATCCTCAGGTAGACTCCCTACTCAGCGCAGAGCCCAGCACGGGCTCCTACTCACCACCCCGACATCATGACCTGAGCTGAAATCAAGAGTCAGACATTTAATGGACTTGAGCCACCTAGGTGCTGCCATATTGCATATTGTCAGTTTTAATTTAAAAAAAATGCTGCTGAGCTTTGATTGGAATTACATTGATTCTACCTATGCAGTTATGAGGAATTGACCTTTTCACAGTATTGAGTTCCTTATTTTTGTTATCAGTGTTGTGTAGTTTTCTGTGTCCAAGTCTTATACATAATTCATTAGATTCAGTTTGTAAGAACTTTGTATTTTTTGATGATGTGGAAAGTTTTAAAATTTAATTTCCAGATGTTTATGCTAGTACATTAAAAATGCAGGTGTTTTTTGTATGAAATAGTTGTTTTAAACTTACTAAAATATAAAGAAAGAAAGAAAATATTGCCCTAAATTGCAGTTTTTGATGAGTCTACTTAGAAGTGACTGTCAGGGGGAGACAAGATGGCGGGGAACTAGGAGGATGCTCTGGTTCAACCTGTCCCCTAAAGTGAGCTGATTATCTACCAAGGAACTCCGATCACTCATGAAATCAGCCTGAGATCAAAATTCTACTCGTCAGGATCTCTACGGGGGCAGAAGACACCAGTGGGCAGGTAAAGCCAAGCGGGAACACCGGACTGGTATCGGAAGATAAACAAAAGGGGGAGGGAGCCACCAGAGGAGACGCATTGGGAAGTAATACCCCAATACGAGAGTCCCCTAAGACTGGGGACCAGCATTAACTTGAAGTCCGATAAAAAGCACTCAAAAAGA